>CM053155.1:97284071-97296571 GCA_028571685.1 Heterohyrax brucei
GGTTAGGGTTAGGGTTAGGGTTAGGGTTAGGGTTAGGGTTAGGGTTAGGGTTAGGGTTAGGGTTAGGGTTAGGGTTAGGGTTAGGGTTAGGGTTAGGGTTAGGGTTAGGGTTAGGGTTAGGGTTAGGGTTAGGGTTAGGGTTAGGGTTAGGGTTAGGGTTAGGGTTAGGGTTAGGGTTAGGGTTAGGGTTAGGGTTAGGGTTAGGGTTAGGGTTAGGGTTAGGGTTAGGGTTAGGGTTAGGGTTAGGGTTAGGGTTAGGGTTAGGGTTAGGGTTAGGGTTAGGGTTAGGGTTAGGGTTAGGGTTAGGGTTAGGGTTAGGGTTAGGGTTAGGGTTAGGGTTAGGGTTAGGGTTAGGGTTAGGGTTAGGGTTAGGGTTAGGGTTAGGGTTAGGGTTAGGGTTAGGGTTAGGGTTAGGGTTAGGGTTAGGGTTAGGGTTAGGGTTAGGGTTAGGGTTAGGGTTAGGGTTAGGGTTAGGGTTAGGGTTAGGGTTAGGGTTAGGGTTAGGGTTAGGGTTAGGGTTAGGGTTAGGGTTAGGGTTAGGGTTAGGGTTAGGGTTAGGGTTAGGGTTAGGGTTAGGGTTAGGGTTAGGGTTAGGGTTAGGGTTAGGGTTAGGGTTAGGGTTAGGGTTAGGGTTAGGGTTAGGGTTAGGGTTAGGGTTAGGGTTAGGGTTAGGGTTAGGGTTAGGGTTAGGGTTAGGGTTAGGGTTAGGGTTAGGGTTAGGGTTAGGGTTAGGGTTAGGGTTAGGGTTAGGGTTAGGGTTAGGGTTAGGGTTAGGGTTAGGGTTAGGGTTAGGGTTAGGGTTAGGGTTAGGGTTAGGGTTAGGGTTAGGGTTAGGGTTAGGGTTAGGGTTAGGGTTAGGGTTAGGGTTAGGGTTAGGGTTAGGGTTAGGGTTAGGGTTAGGGTTAGGGTTAGGGTTAGGGTTAGGGTTAGGGTTAGGGTTAGGGTTAGGGTTAGGGTTAGGGTTAGGGTTAGGGTTAGGGTTAGGGTTAGGGTTAGGGTTAGGGTTAGGGTTAGGGTTAGGGTTAGGGTTAGGGTTAGGGTTAGGGTTAGGGTTAGGGTTAGGGTTAGGGTTAGGGTTAGGGTTAGGGTTAGGGTTAGGGTTAGGGTTAGGGTTAGGGTTAGGGTTAGGGTTAGGGTTAGGGTTAGGGTTAGGGTTAGGGTTAGGGTTAGGGTTAGGGTTAGGGTTAGGGTTAGGGTTAGGGTTAGGGTTAGGGTTAGGGTTAGGGTTAGGGTTAGGGTTAGGGTTAGGGTTAGGGTTAGGGTTAGGGTTAGGGTTAGGGTTAGGGTTAGGGTTAGGGTTAGGGTTAGGGTTAGGGTTAGGGTTAGGGTTAGGGTTAGGGTTAGGGTTAGGGTTAGGGTTAGGGTTAGGGTTAGGGTTAGGGTTAGGGTTAGGGTTAGGGTTAGGGTTAGGGTTAGGGTTAGGGTTAGGGTTAGGGTTAGGGTTAGGGTTAGGGTTAGGGTTAGGGTTAGGGTTAGGGTTAGGGTTAGGGTTAGGGTTAGGGTTAGGGTTAGGGTTAGGGTTAGGGTTAGGGTTAGGGTTAGGGTTAGGGTTAGGGTTAGGGTTAGGGTTAGGGTTAGGGTTAGGGTTAGGGTTAGGGTTAGGGTTAGGGTTAGGGTTAGGGTTAGGGTTAGGGTTAGGGTTAGGGTTAGGGTTAGGGTTAGGGTTAGGGTTAGGGTTAGGGTTAGGGTTAGGGTTAGGGTTAGGGTTAGGGTTAGGGTTAGGGTTAGGGTTAGGGTTAGGGTTAGGGTTAGGGTTAGGGTTAGGGTTAGGGTTAGGGTTAGGGTTAGGGTTAGGGTTAGGGTTAGGGTTAGGGTTAGGGTTAGGGTTAGGGTTAGGGTTAGGGTTAGGGTTAGGGTTAGGGTTAGGGTTAGGGTTAGGGTTAGGGTTAGGGTTAGGGTTAGGGTTAGGGTTAGGGTTAGGGTTAGGGTTAGGGTTAGGGTTAGGGTTAGGGTTAGGGTTAGGGTTAGGGTTAGGGTTAGGGTTAGGGTTAGGGTTAGGGTTAGGGTTAGGGTTAGGGTTAGGGTTAGGGTTAGGGTTAGGGTTAGGGTTAGGGTTAGGGTTAGGGTTAGGGTTAGGGTTAGGGTTAGGGTTAGGGTTAGGGTTAGGGTTAGGGTTAGGGTTAGGGTTAGGGTTAGGGTTAGGGTTAGGGTTAGGGTTAGGGTTAGGGTTAGGGTTAGGGTTAGGGTTAGGGTTAGGGTTAGGGTTAGGGTTAGGGTTAGGGTTAGGGTTAGGGTTAGGGTTAGGGTTAGGGTTAGGGTTAGGGTTAGGGTTAGGGTTAGGGTTAGGGTTAGGGTTAGGGTTAGGGTTAGGGTTAGGGTTAGGGTTAGGGTTAGGGTTAGGGTTAGGGTTAGGGTTAGGGTTAGGGTTAGGGTTAGGGTTAGGGTTAGGGTTAGGGTTAGGGTTAGGGTTAGGGTTAGGGTTAGGGTTAGGGTTAGGGTTAGGGTTAGGGTTAGGGTTAGGGTTAGGGTTAGGGTTAGGGTTAGGGTTAGGGTTAGGGTTAGGGTTAGGGTTAGGGTTAGGGTTAGGGTTAGGGTTAGGGTTAGGGTTAGGGTTAGGGTTAGGGTTAGGGTTAGGGTTAGGGTTAGGGTTAGGGTTAGGGTTAGGGTTAGGGTTAGGGTTAGGGTTAGGGTTAGGGTTAGGGTTAGGGTTAGGGTTAGGGTTAGGGTTAGGGTTAGGGTTAGGGTTAGGGTTAGGGTTAGGGTTAGGGTTAGGGTTAGGGTTAGGGTTAGGGTTAGGGTTAGGGTTAGGGTTAGGGTTAGGGTTAGGGTTAGGGTTAGGGTTAGGGTTAGGGTTAGGGTTAGGGTTAGGGTTAGGGTTAGGGTTAGGGTTAGGGTTAGGGTTAGGGTTAGGGTTAGGGTTAGGGTTAGGGTTAGGGTTAGGGTTAGGGTTAGGGTTAGGGTTAGGGTTAGGGTTAGGGTTAGGGTTAGGGTTAGGGTTAGGGTTAGGGTTAGGGTTAGGGTTAGGGTTAGGGTTAGGGTTAGGGTTAGGGTTAGGGTTAGGGTTAGGGTTAGGGTTAGGGTTAGGGTTAGGGTTAGGGTTAGGGTTAGGGTTAGGGTTAGGGTTAGGGTTAGGGTTAGGGTTAGGGTTAGGGTTAGGGTTAGGGTTAGGGTTAGGGTTAGGGTTAGGGTTAGGGTTAGGGTTAGGGTTAGGGTTAGGGTTAGGGTTAGGGTTAGGGTTAGGGTTAGGGTTAGGGTTAGGGTTAGGGTTAGGGTTAGGGTTAGGGTTAGGGTTAGGGTTAGGGTTAGGGTTAGGGTTAGGGTTAGGGTTAGGGTTAGGGTTAGGGTTAGGGTTAGGGTTAGGGTTAGGGTTAGGGTTAGGGTTAGGGTTAGGGTTAGGGTTAGGGTTAGGGTTAGGGTTAGGGTTAGGGTTAGGGTTAGGGTTAGGGTTAGGGTTAGGGTTAGGGTTAGGGTTAGGGTTAGGGTTAGGGTTAGGGTTAGGGTTAGGGTTAGGGTTAGGGTTAGGGTTAGGGTTAGGGTTAGGGTTAGGGTTAGGGTTAGGGTTAGGGTTAGGGTTAGGGTTAGGGTTAGGGTTAGGGTTAGGGTTAGGGTTAGGGTTAGGGTTAGGGTTAGGGTTAGGGTTAGGGTTAGGGTTAGGGTTAGGGTTAGGGTTAGGGTTAGGGTTAGGGTTAGGGTTAGGGTTAGGGTTAGGGTTAGGGTTAGGGTTAGGGTTAGGGTTAGGGTTAGGGTTAGGGTTAGGGTTAGGGTTAGGGTTAGGGTTAGGGTTAGGGTTAGGGTTAGGGTTAGGGTTAGGGTTAGGGTTAGGGTTAGGGTTAGGGTTAGGGTTAGGGTTAGGGTTAGGGTTAGGGTTAGGGTTAGGGTTAGGGTTAGGGTTAGGGTTAGGGTTAGGGTTAGGGTTAGGGTTAGGGTTAGGGTTAGGGTTAGGGTTAGGGTTAGGGTTAGGGTTAGGGTTAGGGTTAGGGTTAGGGTTAGGGTTAGGGTTAGGGTTAGGGTTAGGGTTAGGGTTAGGGTTAGGGTTAGGGTTAGGGTTAGGGTTAGGGTTAGGGTTAGGGTTAGGGTTAGGGTTAGGGTTAGGGTTAGGGTTAGGGTTAGGGTTAGGGTTAGGGTTAGGGTTAGGGTTAGGGTTAGGGTTAGGGTTAGGGTTAGGGTTAGGGTTAGGGTTAGGGTTAGGGTTAGGGTTAGGGTTAGGGTTAGGGTTAGGGTTAGGGTTAGGGTTAGGGTTAGGGTTAGGGTTAGGGTTAGGGTTAGGGTTAGGGTTAGGGTTAGGGTTAGGGTTAGGGTTAGGGTTAGGGTTAGGGTTAGGGTTAGGGTTAGGGTTAGGGTTAGGGTTAGGGTTAGGGTTAGGGTTAGGGTTAGGGTTAGGGTTAGGGTTAGGGTTAGGGTTAGGGTTAGGGTTAGGGTTAGGGTTAGGGTTAGGGTTAGGGTTAGGGTTAGGGTTAGGGTTAGGGTTAGGGTTAGGGTTAGGGTTAGGGTTAGGGTTAGGGTTAGGGTTAGGGTTAGGGTTAGGGTTAGGGTTAGGGTTAGGGTTAGGGTTAGGGTTAGGGTTAGGGTTAGGGTTAGGGTTAGGGTTAGGGTTAGGGTTAGGGTTAGGGTTAGGGTTAGGGTTAGGGTTAGGGTTAGGGTTAGGGTTAGGGTTAGGGTTAGGGTTAGGGTTAGGGTTAGGGTTAGGGTTAGGGTTAGGGTTAGGGTTAGGGTTAGGGTTAGGGTTAGGGTTAGGGTTAGGGTTAGGGTTAGGGTTAGGGTTAGGGTTAGGGTTAGGGTTAGGGTTAGGGTTAGGGTTAGGGTTAGGGTTAGGGTTAGGGTTAGGGTTAGGGTTAGGGTTAGGGTTAGGGTTAGGGTTAGGGTTAGGGTTAGGGTTAGGGTTAGGGTTAGGGTTAGGGTTAGGGTTAGGGTTAGGGTTAGGGTTAGGGTTAGGGTTAGGGTTAGGGTTAGGGTTAGGGTTAGGGTTAGGGTTAGGGTTAGGGTTAGGGTTAGGGTTAGGGTTAGGGTTAGGGTTAGGGTTAGGGTTAGGGTTAGGGTTAGGGTTAGGGTTAGGGTTAGGGTTAGGGTTAGGGTTAGGGTTAGGGTTAGGGTTAGGGTTAGGGTTAGGGTTAGGGTTAGGGTTAGGGTTAGGGTTAGGGTTAGGGTTAGGGTTAGGGTTAGGGTTAGGGTTAGGGTTAGGGTTAGGGTTAGGGTTAGGGTTAGGGTTAGGGTTAGGGTTAGGGTTAGGGTTAGGGTTAGGGTTAGGGTTAGGGTTAGGGTTAGGGTTAGGGTTAGGGTTAGGGTTAGGGTTAGGGTTAGGGTTAGGGTTAGGGTTAGGGTTAGGGTTAGGGTTAGGGTTAGGGTTAGGGTTAGGGTTAGGGTTAGGGTTAGGGTTAGGGTTAGGGTTAGGGTTAGGGTTAGGGTTAGGGTTAGGGTTAGGGTTAGGGTTAGGGTTAGGGTTAGGGTTAGGGTTAGGGTTAGGGTTAGGGTTAGGGTTAGGGTTAGGGTTAGGGTTAGGGTTAGGGTTAGGGTTAGGGTTAGGGTTAGGGTTAGGGTTAGGGTTAGGGTTAGGGTTAGGGTTAGGGTTAGGGTTAGGGTTAGGGTTAGGGTTAGGGTTAGGGTTAGGGTTAGGGTTAGGGTTAGGGTTAGGGTTAGGGTTAGGGTTAGGGTTAGGGTTAGGGTTAGGGTTAGGGTTAGGGTTAGGGTTAGGGTTAGGGTTAGGGTTAGGGTTAGGGTTAGGGTTAGGGTTAGGGTTAGGGTTAGGGTTAGGGTTAGGGTTAGGGTTAGGGTTAGGGTTAGGGTTAGGGTTAGGGTTAGGGTTAGGGTTAGGGTTAGGGTTAGGGTTAGGGTTAGGGTTAGGGTTAGGGTTAGGGTTAGGGTTAGGGTTAGGGTTAGGGTTAGGGTTAGGGTTAGGGTTAGGGTTAGGGTTAGGGTTAGGGTTAGGGTTAGGGTTAGGGTTAGGGTTAGGGTTAGGGTTAGGGTTAGGGTTAGGGTTAGGGTTAGGGTTAGGGTTAGGGTTAGGGTTAGGGTTAGGGTTAGGGTTAGGGTTAGGGTTAGGGTTAGGGTTAGGGTTAGGGTTAGGGTTAGGGTTAGGGTTAGGGTTAGGGTTAGGGTTAGGGTTAGGGTTAGGGTTAGGGTTAGGGTTAGGGTTAGGGTTAGGGTTAGGGTTAGGGTTAGGGTTAGGGTTAGGGTTAGGGTTAGGGTTAGGGTTAGGGTTAGGGTTAGGGTTAGGGTTAGGGTTAGGGTTAGGGTTAGGGTTAGGGTTAGGGTTAGGGTTAGGGTTAGGGTTAGGGTTAGGGTTAGGGTTAGGGTTAGGGTTAGGGTTAGGGTTAGGGTTAGGGTTAGGGTTAGGGTTAGGGTTAGGGTTAGGGTTAGGGTTAGGGTTAGGGTTAGGGTTAGGGTTAGGGTTAGGGTTAGGGTTAGGGTTAGGGTTAGGGTTAGGGTTAGGGTTAGGGTTAGGGTTAGGGTTAGGGTTAGGGTTAGGGTTAGGGTTAGGGTTAGGGTTAGGGTTAGGGTTAGGGTTAGGGTTAGGGTTAGGGTTAGGGTTAGGGTTGGGTTAGGGTTAGGGTTAGGGTTAGGGTTAGGGTTAGGGTTAGGGTTAGGGTTAGGGTTGGGTTAGGGTTAGGGTTAGGGTTAGGGTTAGGGTTAGGGTTAGGGTTAGGGTTAGGGTTAGGGTTAGGGTTAGGGTTAGGGTTAGGGTTAGGGTTAGGGTTAGGGTTAGGGTTAGGGTTAGGGTTAGGGTTAGGGTTAGGGTTAGGGTTAGGGTTAGGGTTAGGGTTAGGGTTAGGGTTAGGGTTAGGGTTAGGGTTAGGGTTAGGGTTAGGGTTAGGGTTAGGGTTAGGGTTAGGGTTAGGGTTAGGGTTAGGGTTAGGGTTAGGGTTAGGGTTAGGGTTAGGGTTAGGGTTAGGGTTAGGGTTAGGGTTAGGGTTAGGGTTAGGGTTAGGGTTAGGGTTAGGGTTAGGGTTAGGGTTAGGGTTAGGGTTAGGGTTAGGGTTAGGGTTAGGGTTAGGGTTAGGGTTAGGGTTAGGGTTAGGGTTAGGGTTAGGGTTAGGGTTAGGGTTAGGGTTAGGGTTAGGGTTAGGGTTAGGGTTAGGGTTAGGGTTAGGGTTAGGGTTAGGGTTAGGGTTAGGGTTAGGGTTAGGGTTAGGGTTAGGGTTAGGGTTAGGGTTAGGGTTAGGGTTAGGGTTAGGGTTAGGGTTAGGGTTAGGGTTAGGGTTAGGGTTAGGGTTAGGGTTAGGGTTAGGGTTAGGGTTAGGGTTAGGGTTAGGGTTAGGGTTAGGGTTAGGGTTAGGGTTAGGGTTAGGGTTAGGGTTAGGGTTAGGGTTAGGGTTAGGGTTAGGGTTAGGGTTAGGGTTAGGGTTAGGGTTAGGGTTAGGGTTAGGGTTAGGGTTAGGGTTAGGGTTAGGGTTAGGGTTAGGGTTAGGGTTAGGGTTAGGGTTAGGGTTAGGGTTAGGGTTAGGGTTAGGGTTAGGGTTAGGGTTAGGGTTAGGGTTAGGGTTAGGGTTAGGGTTAGGGTTAGGGTTAGGGTTAGGGTTAGGGTTAGGGGTTAGGGTTAGGGTTAGGGTTAGGGTTAGGGTTAGGGTTAGGGTTAGGGTTAGGGTTAGGGTTAGGGTTAGGGTTAGGGTTAGGGTTAGGGTTAGGGTTAGGGTTAGGGTTAGGGTTAGGGTTAGGGTTAGGGTTAGGGTTAGGGTTAGGGTTAGGGTTAGGGTTAGGGTTAGGGTTAGGGTTAGGGTTAGGGTTAGGGTTAGGGTTAGGGTTAGGGTTAGGGTTAGGGTTAGGGTTAGGGTTAGGGTTAGGGTTAGGGTTAGGGTTAGGGTTAGGGTTAGGGTTAGGGTTAGGGTTAGGGTTAGGGTTAGGGTTAGGGTTAGGGTTAGGGTTAGGGTTAGGGTTGGGTTAGGGTTGGGTTAGGGTTAGGGTTAGGGTTAGGGTTAGGGTTAGGGTTAGGGTTAGGGTTAGGGTTAGGGTTAGGGTTAGGGTTAGGGTTAGGGTTAGGGTTAGGGTTAGGGTTAGGGTTAGGTTAGGGTTAGGGTTAGGGTTAGGGTTAGGGTTAGGGTTAGGGTTAGGGTTAGGGTTAGGGTTAGGGTTAGGGTTAGGGTTAGGGTTAGGGTTAGGGTTAGGGTTAGGGTTAGGGTTAGGGTTAGGGTTAGGGTTAGGGTTAGGGTTAGGGTTAGGGTTAGGGTTAGGGTTAGGGTTAGGGTTAGGGTTAGGGTTAGGGTTAGGGTTAGGGTTAGGGTTAGGGTTAGGGTTAGGGTTAGGGTTAGGGTTAGGGTTAGGGTTAGGGTTAGGGTTAGGGTTAGGGTTAGGGTTAGGGTTAGGGTTAGGGTTAGGGTTAGGGTTAGGGTTAGGGTTAGGGTTAGGGTTCGGGGTTGGGTTAGGGTTAGGGTTAGGGTTAGGGTTAGGGTTAGGGTTAGGGTTAGGGTTAGGGGTTAGGGTTAGGGTTAGGGTTAGGGTTAGGTTAGGGTTAGGGTTAGGGTTAGGGTTAGGGTTAGGGTTAGGGTTAGGGTTAGGGTTAGGGTTAGGGTTAGGGTTAGGGTTAGGGTTAGGGTTAGGGTTAGGGTTAGGGTTAGGGTTAGGGTTAGGGTTAGGGTTAGGGTTAGGGTTAGGGTTGGGTTAGGGTTAGGGTTAGGGTTAGGGTTAGGGTTAGGGTTAGGGTTAGGGTTAGGGTTAGGGTTAGGGTTAGGGTTAGGGTTAGGGTTAGGGTTAGGGTTAGGGTTAGGGTTAGGGTTAGGGTTAGGGTTAGGGTTAGGGTTAGGGTTAGGGTTAGGGTTAGGGTTAGGGTTAGGGTTAGGGTTAGGGTTAGGGTTAGGGTTAGGGTTAGGGTTAGGGTTAGGGTTAGGGTTAGGGTTAGGGTTAGGGTTAGGGTTAGGGTTAGGGTTAGGGTTAGGGTTAGGGTTAGGGTTAGGGTTAGGGTTAGGGTTAGGGTTAGGGTTAGGGTTAGGGTTAGGGTTAGGGTTAGGGTTAGGGTTAGGGTTAGGGTTAGGGTTAGGGTTAGGGTTAGGGTTAGGGTTAGGGTTAGGGTTAGGGTTAGGGTTAGGGTTAGGGTTAGGGTTAGGGTTAGGGTTAGGGTTAGGGTTAGGGTTAGGGTTAGGGTTAGGGTTAGGGTTAGGGTTAGGGTTAGGGTTAGGGTTAGGGTTAGGGTTAGGGTTAGGGTTAGGGTTAGGGTTAGGGTTAGGGTTAGGGTTAGGGTTAGGGTTAGGGTTAGGGTTAGGGTTAGGGTTAGGGTTAGGGTTAGGGTTAGGGTTAGGGTTAGGGTTAGGGTTAGGGTTAGGGTTAGGGTTAGGGTTAGGGTTAGGGTTAGGGTTAGGGTTAGGGTTAGGGTTAGGGTTAGGGTTAGGGTTAGGGTTAGGGTTAGGGTTAGGGTTAGGGTTAGGGTTAGGGTTAGGGTTAGGGTTAGGGTTAGGGTTAGGGTTAGGGTTAGGTTAGGGTTAGGGTTAGGGTTAGGGTTAGGGTTAGGGTTAGGGTTAGGGTTAGGGTTAGGGTTAGGGTTAGGGTTAGGGTTAGGGTTAGGGTTAGGGTTAGGGTTAGGGTTAGGGTTAGGGTTAGGGTTAGGGTTAGGGTTAGGGTTAGGGTTAGGGTTAGGGTTAGGGTTAGGGTTAGGGTTAGGGTTAGGGTTAGGGTTAGGGTTAGGGTTAGGGTTAGGGTTAGGGTTAGGGTTAGGGTTAGGGTTAGGGTTAGGGTTAGGGTTAGGGTTAGGGTTAGGGTTAGGGTTAGGGTTAGGGTTAGGGTTAGGGTTAGGGTTAGGGTTAGGGTTAGGGTTAGGGTTAGGGTTAGGGTTAGGGTTAGGGTTAGGGTTAGGGTTAGGGTTAGGGTTAGGGTTAGGGTTAGGGTTAGGGTTAGGGTTAGGGTTAGGGTTAGGGTTAGGGTTAGGGTTAGGGTTAGGGTTAGGGTTAGGGTTAGGGTTAGGGTTAGGGTTAGGGTTAGGGTTAGGGTTAGGGTTAGGGTTAGGGTTAGGGTTAGGGTTAGGGTTAGGGTTAGGGTTAGGGTTAGGGTTAGGGTTAGGGTTAGGGTTAGGGTTAGGGTTAGGGTTAGGGTTAGGGTTAGGGTTAGGGTTAGGGTTAGGGTTAGGGTTAGGGTTAGGGTTAGGGTTAGGGTTAGGGTTAGGGTTAGGGTTAGGGTTAGGGTTAGGGTTAGGGTTAGGGTTAGGGTTAGGGTTAGGGTTAGGGTTAGGGTTAGGGTTAGGGTTAGGGTTAGGGTTAGGGTTAGGGTTAGGGTTAGGGTTAGGGTTAGGGTTAGGGTTAGGGTTAGGGTTAGGGTTAGGGTTAGGGTTAGGGTTAGGGTTAGGGTTAGGGTTAGGGTTAGGGTTAGGGTTAGGGTTAGGGTTAGGGTTAGGGTTAGGGTTAGGGTTAGGGTTAGGGTTAGGGTTAGGGTTAGGGTTAGGGTTAGGGTTAGGGTTAGGGTTAGGGTTAGGGTTAGGGTTAGGGTTAGGGTTAGGGTTAGGGTTAGGGTTAGGGTTAGGGTTAGGGTTAGGGTTAGGGTTAGGGTTAGGGTTAGGGTTAGGGTTAGGGTTAGGGTTAGGGTTAGGGTTAGGGTTAGGGTTAGGGTTAGGGTTAGGGTTAGGGTTAGGGTTAGGGTTAGGGTTAGGGTTAGGGTTAGGGTTAGGGTTAGGGTTAGGGTTAGGGTTAGGGTTAGGGTTAGGGTTAGGGTTAGGGTTAGGGTTAGGGTTAGGGTTAGGGTTAGGGTTAGGGTTAGGGTTAGGGTTAGGGTTAGGGTTAGGGTTAGGGTTAGGGTTAGGGTTAGGGTTAGGGTTAGGGTTAGGGTTAGGGTTAGGGTTAGGGTTAGGGTTAGGGTTAGGGTTAGGGTTAGGGTAGGGTTAGGGTTAGGGTTAGGGTTAGGGTTAGGGTTAGGGTTAGGGTTAGGGTTAGGGTTAGGGTTAGGGTTAGGGTTAGGGTTAGGGTTAGGGTTAGGGTTAGGGTTAGGGTTAGGGTTAGGGTTAGGGTTAGGGTTAGGGTTAGGGTTAGGGTTAGGGTTAGGGTTAGGGTTAGGGTTAGGGTTAGGGTTAGGGTTAGGGTTAGGGTTAGGGTTAGGGTTAGGGTTAGGGTTAGGGTTAGGGTTAGGGTTAGGGTTAGGGTTAGGGTTAGGGTTAGGGTTAGGGTTAGGGTTAGGGTTAGGGTTAGGGTTAGGGTTAGGGTTAGGGTTAGGGTTAGGGTTAGGGTTAGGGTTAGGGTTAGGGTTAGGGTTAGGGTTAGGGTTAGGGTTAGGGTTAGGGTTAGGGTTAGGGTTAGGGTTAGGGTTAGGGTTAGGGTTAGGGTTAGGGTTAGGGTTAGGGTTAGGGTTAGGGTTAGGGTTAGGGTTAGGGTTAGGGTTAGGGTTAGGGTTAGGGTTAGGGTTAGGGTTAGGGTTAGGGTTAGGGTTAGGGTTAGGGTTAGGGTTAGGGTTAGGGTTAGGGTTAGGGTTAGGGTTAGGGTTAGGGTTAGGGTTAGGGTTAGGGTTAGGGTTAGGGTTAGGGTTAGGGTTAGGGTTAGGGTTAGGGTTAGGGTTAGGGTTAGGGTTAGGGTTAGGGTTAGGGTTAGGGTTAGGGTTAGGGTTAGGGTTAGGGTTAGGGTTAGGGTTAGGGTTAGGGTTAGGGTTAGGGTTAGGGTTAGGGTTAGGGTTAGGGTTAGGGTTAGGGTTAGGGTTAGGGTTAGGGTTAGGGTTAGGGTTAGGGTTAGGGTTAGGGTTAGGGTTAGGGTTAGGGTTAGGGTTAGGGTTAGGGTTAGGGTTAGGGTTAGGGTTAGGGTTAGGGTTAGGGTTAGGGTTAGGGTTAGGGTTAGGGTTAGGGTTAGGGTTAGGGTTAGGGTTAGGGTTAGGGTTAGGGTTAGGGTTAGGGTTAGGGTTAGGGTTAGGGTTAGGGTTAGGGTTAGGGTTAGGGTTAGGGTTAGGGTTAGGGTTAGGGTTAGGGTTAGGGTTAGGGTTAGGGTTAGGGTTAGGGTTAGGGTTAGGGTTAGGGTTAGGGTTAGGGTTAGGGTTAGGGTTAGGGTTAGGGTTAGGGTTAGGGTTAGGGTTAGGGTTAGGGTTAGGGTTAGGGTTAGGGTTAGGGTTAGGGTTAGGGTTAGGGTTAGGGTTAGGGTTAGGGTTAGGGTTAGGGTTAGGGTTAGGGTTAGGGTTAGGGTTAGGGTTAGGGTTAGGGTTAGGGTTAGGGTTAGGGTTAGGGTTAGGGTTAGGGTTAGGGTTAGGGTTAGGGTTAGGGTTAGGGTTAGGGTTAGGGTTAGGGTTAGGGTTAGGGTTAGGGTTAGGGTTAGGGTTAGGGTTAGGGTTAGGGTTAGGGTTAGGGTTAGGGTTAGGGTTAGGGTTAGGGTTAGGGTTAGGGTTAGGGTTAGGGTTAGGGTTAGGGTTAGGGTTAGGGTTAGGGTTAGGGTTAGGGTTAGGGTTAGGGTTAGGGTTAGGGTTAGGGTTAGGGTTAGGGTTAGGGTTAGGGTTAGGGTTAGGGTTAGGGTTAGGGTTAGGGTTAGGGTTAGGGTTAGGGTTAGGGTTAGGGTTAGGGTTAGGGTTAGGGTTAGGGTTAGGGTTAGGGTTAGGGTTAGGGTTAGGGTTAGGGTTAGGGTTAGGGTTAGGGTTAGGGTTAGGGTTAGGGTTAGGGTTAGGGTTAGGGTTAGGGTTAGGGT
>CM053156.1:0-12500 GCA_028571685.1 Heterohyrax brucei
CCCTAACCCTAACCCTAACCCTAACCCTAACCCTAACCCTAACCCTAACCCTAACCCTAACCCTAACCCTAACCCTAACCCTAACCCTAACCCTAACCCTAACCCTAACCCTAACCCTAACCCTAACCCTAACCCTAACCCTAACCCTAACCCTAACCCTAACCCTAACCCTAACCCTAACCCTAACCCTAACCCTAACCCTAACCCTAACCCTAACCCTAACCCTAACCCTAACCCTAACCCTAACCCTAACCCTAACCCTAACCCTAACCCTAACCCTAACCCTAACCCTAACCCTAACCCTAACCCTAACCCTAACCCTAACCCTAACCCTAACCCTAACCCTAACCCTAACCCTAACCCTAACCCTAACCCTAACCCTAACCCTAACCCTAACCCTAACCCTAACCCTAACCCTAACCCTAACCCTAACCCTAACCCTAACCCTAACCCTAACCCTAACCCTAACCCTAACCCTAACCCTAACCCTAACCCTAACCCTAACCCTAACCCTAACCCTAACCCTAACCCTAACCCTAACCCTAACCCTAACCCTAACCCTAACCCTAACCCTAACCCTAACCCTAACCCTAACCCTAACCCTAACCCTAACCCTAACCCTAACCCTAACCCTAACCCTAACCCTAACCCTAACCCTAACCCTAACCCTAACCCTAACCCTAACCCTAACCCTAACCCTAACCCTAACCCTAACCCTAACCCTAACCCTAACCCTAACCCTAACCCTAACCCTAACCCTAACCCTAACCCTAACCCTAACCCTAACCCTAACCCTAACCCTAACCCTAACCCTAACCCTAACCCTAACCCTAACCCTAACCCTAACCCTAACCCTAACCCTAACCCTAACCCTAACCCTAACCCTAACCCTAACCCTAACCCTAACCCTAACCCTAACCCTAACCCTAACCCTAACCCTAACCCTAACCCTAACCCTAACCCTAACCCTAACCCTAACCCTAACCCTAACCCTAACCCTAACCCTAACCCTAACCCTAACCCTAACCCTAACCCTAACCCTAACCCTAACCCTAACCCTAACCCTAACCCTAACCCTAACCCTAACCCTAACCCTAACCCTAACCCTAACCCTAACCCTAACCCTAACCCTAACCCTAACCCTAACCCTAACCCTAACCCTAACCCTAACCCTAACCCTAACCCTAACCCTAACCCTAACCCTAACCCTAACCCTAACCCTAACCCTAACCCTAACCCTAACCCTAACCCTAACCCTAACCCTAACCCTAACCCTAACCCTAACCCTAACCCTAACCCTAACCCTAACCCTAACCCTAACCCTAACCCTAACCCTAACCCTAACCCTAACCCTAACCCTAACCCTAACCCTAACCCTAACCCTAACCCTAACCCTAACCCTAACCCTAACCCTAACCCTAACCCTAACCCTAACCCTAACCCTAACCCTAACCCTAACCCTAACCCTAACCCTAACCCTAACCCTAACCCTAACCCTAACCCTAACCCTAACCCTAACCCTAACCCTAACCCTAACCCTAACCCTAACCCTAACCCTAACCCTAACCCTAACCCTAACCCTAACCCTAACCCTAACCCTAACCCTAACCCTAACCCTAACCCTAACCCTAACCCTAACCCTAACCCTAACCCTAACCCTAACCCTAACCCTAACCCTAACCCTAACCCTAACCCTAACCCTAACCCTAACCCTAACCCTAACCCTAACCCTAACCCTAACCCTAACCCTAACCCTAACCCTAACCCTAACCCTAACCCTAACCCTAACCCTAACCCTAACCCTAACCCTAACCCTAACCCTAACCCTAACCCTAACCCTAACCCTAACCCTAACCCTAACCCTAACCCTAACCCTAACCCTAACCCTAACCCTAACCCTAACCCTAACCCTAACCCTAACCCTAACCCTAACCCTAACCCTAACCCTAACCCTAACCCTAACCCTAACCCTAACCCTAACCCTAACCCTAACCCTAACCCTAACCCTAACCCTAACCCTAACCCTAACCCTAACCCTAACCCTAACCCTAACCCTAACCCTAACCCTAACCCTAACCCTAACCCTAACCCTAACCCTAACCCTAACCCTAACCCTAACCCTAACCCTAACCCTAACCCTAACCCTAACCCTAACCCTAACCCTAACCCTAACCCTAACCCTAACCCTAACCCTAACCCTAACCCTAACCCTAACCCTAACCCTAACCCTAACCCTAACCCTAACCCTAACCCTAACCCTAACCCTAACCCTAACCCTAACCCTAACCCTAACCCTAACCCTAACCCTAACCCTAACCCTAACCCTAACCCTAACCCTAACCCTAACCCTAACCCTAACCCTAACCCTAACCCTAACCCTAACCCTAACCCTAACCCTAACCCTAACCCTAACCCTAACCCTAACCCTAACCCTAACCCTAACCCTAACCCTAACCCTAACCCTAACCCTAACCCTAACCCTAACCCTAACCCTAACCCTAACCCTAACCCTAACCCTAACCCTAACCCTAACCCTAACCCTAACCCTAACCCTAACCCTAACCCTAACCCTAACCCTAACCCTAACCCTAACCCTAACCCTAACCCTAACCCTAACCCTAACCCTAACCCTAACCCTAACCCTAACCCTAACCCTAACCCTAACCCTAACCCTAACCCTAACCCTAACCCTAACCCTAACCCTAACCCTAACCCTAACCCTAACCCTAACCCTAACCCTAACCCTAACCCTAACCCTAACCCTAACCCTAACCCTAACCCTAACCCTAACCCTAACCCTAACCCTAACCCTAACCCTAACCCTAACCCTAACCCTAACCCTAACCCTAACCCTAACCCTAACCCTAACCCTAACCCTAACCCTAACCCTAACCCTAACCCTAACCCTAACCCTAACCCTAACCCTAACCCTAACCCTAACCCTAACCCTAACCCTAACCCTAACCCTAACCCTAACCCTAACCCTAACCCTAACCCTAACCCTAACCCTAACCCTAACCCTAACCCTAACCCTAACCCTAACCCTAACCCTAACCCTAACCCTAACCCTAACCCTAACCCTAACCCTAACCCTAACCCTAACCCTAACCCTAACCCTAACCCTAACCCTAACCCTAACCCTAACCCTAACCCTAACCCTAACCCTAACCCTAACCCTAACCCTAACCCTAACCCTAACCCTAACCCTAACCCTAACCCTAACCCTAACCCTAACCCTAACCCTAACCCTAACCCTAACCCTAACCCTAACCCTAACCCTAACCCTAACCCTAACCCTAACCCTAACCCTAACCCTAACCCTAACCCTAACCCTAACCCTAACCCTAACCCTAACCCTAACCCTAACCCTAACCCTAACCCTAACCCTAACCCTAACCCTAACCCTAACCCTAACCCTAACCCTAACCCTAACCCTAACCCTAACCCTAACCCTAACCCTAACCCTAACCCTAACCCTAACCCTAACCCTAACCCTAACCCTAACCCTAACCCTAACCCTAACCCTAACCCTAACCCTAACCCTAACCCTAACCCTAACCCTAACCCTAACCCTAACCCTAACCCTAACCCTAACCCTAACCCTAACCCTAACCCTAACCCTAACCCTAACCCTAACCCTAACCCTAACCCTAACCCTAACCCTAACCCTAACCCTAACCCTAACCCTAACCCTAACCCTAACCCTAACCCTAACCCTAACCCTAACCCTAACCCTAACCCTAACCCTAACCCTAACCCTAACCCTAACCCTAACCCTAACCCTAACCCTAACCCTAACCCTAACCCTAACCCTAACCCTAACCCTAACCCTAACCCTAACCCTAACCCTAACCCTAACCCTAACCCTAACCCTAACCCTAACCCTAACCCTAACCCTAACCCTAACCCTAACCCTAACCCTAACCCTAACCCTAACCCTAACCCTAACCCTAACCCTAACCCTAACCCTAACCCTAACCCTAACCCTAACCCTAACCCTAACCCTAACCCTAACCCTAACCCTAACCCTAACCCTAACCCTAACCCTAACCCTAACCCTAACCCTAACCCTAACCCTAACCCTAACCCTAACCCTAACCCTAACCCTAACCCTAACCCTAACCCTAACCCTAACCCTAACCCTAACCCTAACCCTAACCCTAACCCTAACCCTAACCCTAACCCTAACCCTAACCCTAACCCTAACCCTAACCCTAACCCTAACCCTAACCCTAACCCTAACCCTAACCCTAACCCTAACCCTAACCCTAACCCTAACCCTAACCCTAACCCTAACCCTAACCCTAACCCTAACCCTAACCCTAACCCTAACCCTAACCCTAACCCTAACCCTAACCCTAACCCTAACCCTAACCCTAACCCTAACCCTAACCCTAACCCTAACCCTAACCCTAACCCTAACCCTAACCCTAACCCTAACCCTAACCCTAACCCTAACCCTAACCCTAACCCTAACCCTAACCCTAACCCTAACCCTAACCCTAACCCTAACCCTAACCCTAACCCTAACCCTAACCCTAACCCTAACCCTAACCCTAACCCTAACCCTAACCCTAACCCTAACCCTAACCCTAACCCTAACCCTAACCCTAACCCTAACCCTAACCCTAACCCTAACCCTAACCCTAACCCTAACCCTAACCCTAACCCTAACCCTAACCCTAACCCTAACCCTAACCCTAACCCTAACCCTAACCCTAACCCTAACCCTAACCCTAACCCTAACCCTAACCCTAACCCTAACCCTAACCCTAACCCTAACCCTAACCCTAACCCTAACCCTAACCCTAACCCTAACCCTAACCCTAACCCTAACCCTAACCCTAACCCTAACCCTAACCCTAACCCTAACCCTAACCCTAACCCTAACCCTAACCCTAACCCTAACCCTAACCCTAACCCTAACCCTAACCCTAACCCTAACCCTAACCCTAACCCTAACCCTAACCCTAACCCTAACCCTAACCCTAACCCTAACCCTAACCCTAACCCTAACCCTAACCCTAACCCTAACCCTAACCCTAACCCTAACCCTAACCCTAACCCTAACCCTAACCCTAACCCTAACCCTAACCCTAACCCTAACCCTAACCCTAACCCTAACCCTAACCCTAACCCTAACCCTAACCCTAACCCTAACCCTAACCCTAACCCTAACCCTAACCCTAACCCTAACCCTAACCCTAACCCTAACCCTAACCCTAACCCTAACCCTAACCCTAACCCTAACCCTAACCCTAACCCTAACCCTAACCCTAACCCTAACCCTAACCCTAACCCTAACCCTAACCCTAACCCTAACCCTAACCCTAACCCTAACCCTAACCCTAACCCTAACCCTAACCCTAACCCTAACCCTAACCCTAACCCTAACCCTAACCCTAACCCTAACCCTAACCCTAACCCTAACCCTAACCCTAACCCTAACCCTAACCCTAACCCTAACCCTAACCCTAACCCTAACCCTAACCCTAACCCTAACCCTAACCCTAACCCTAACCCTAACCCTAACCCTAACCCTAACCCTAACCCTAACCCTAACCCTAACCCTAACCCTAACCCTAACCCTAACCCTAACCCTAACCCTAACCCTAACCCTAACCCTAACCCTAACCCTAACCCTAACCCTAACCCTAACCCTAACCCTAACCCTAACCCTAACCCTAACCCTAACCCTAACCCTAACCCTAACCCTAACCCTAACCCTAACCCTAACCCTAACCCTAACCCTAACCCTAACCCTAACCCTAACCCTAACCCTAACCCTAACCCTAACCCTAACCCTAACCCTAACCCTAACCCTAACCCTAACCCTAACCCTAACCCTAACCCTAACCCTAACCCTAACCCTAACCCTAACCCTAACCCTAACCCTAACCCTAACCCTAACCCTAACCCTAACCCTAACCCTAACCCTAACCCTAACCCTAACCCTAACCCTAACCCTAACCCTAACCCTAACCCTAACCCTAACCCTAACCCTAACCCTAACCCTAACCCTAACCCTAACCCTAACCCTAACCCTAACCCTAACCCTAACCCTAACCCTAACCCTAACCCTAACCCTAACCCTAACCCTAACCCTAACCCTAACCCTAACCCTAACCCTAACCCTAACCCTAACCCTAACCCTAACCCTAACCCTAACCCTAACCCTAACCCTAACCCTAACCCTAACCCTAACCCTAACCCTAACCCTAACCCTAACCCTAACCCTAACCCTAACCCTAACCCTAACCCTAACCCTAACCCTAACCCTAACCCTAACCCTAACCCTAACCCTAACCCTAACCCTAACCCTAACCCTAACCCTAACCCTAACCCTAACCCTAACCCTAACCCTAACCCTAACCCTAACCCTAACCCTAACCCTAACCCTAACCCTAACCCTAACCCTAACCCTAACCCTAACCCTAACCCTAACCCTAACCCTAACCCTAACCCTAACCCTAACCCTAACCCTAACCCTAACCCTAACCCTAACCCTAACCCTAACCCTAACCCTAACCCTAACCCTAACCCTAACCCTAACCCTAACCCTAACCCTAACCCTAACCCTAACCCTAACCCTAACCCTAACCCTAACCCTAACCCTAACCCTAACCCTAACCCTAACCCTAACCCTAACCCTAACCCTAACCCTAACCCTAACCCTAACCCTAACCCTAACCCTAACCCTAACCCTAACCCTAACCCTAACCCTAACCCTAACCCTAACCCTAACCCTAACCCTAACCCTAACCCTAACCCTAACCCTAACCCTAACCCTAACCCTAACCCTAACCCTAACCCTAACCCTAACCCTAACCCTAACCCTAACCCTAACCCTAACCCTAACCCTAACCCTAACCCTAACCCTAACCCTAACCCTAACCCTAACCCTAACCCTAACCCTAACCCTAACCCTAACCCTAACCCTAACCCTAACCCTAACCCTAACCCTAACCCTAACCCTAACCCTAACCCTAACCCTAACCCTAACCCTAACCCTAACCCTAACCCTAACCCTAACCCTAACCCTAACCCTAACCCTAACCCTAACCCTAACCCTAACCCTAACCCTAACCCTAACCCTAACCCTAACCCTAACCCTAACCCTAACCCTAACCCTAACCCTAACCCTAACCCTAACCCTAACCCTAACCCTAACCCTAACCCTAACCCTAACCCTAACCCTAACCCTAACCCTAACCCTAACCCTAACCCTAACCCTAACCCTAACCCTAACCCTAACCCTAACCCTAACCCTAACCCTAACCCTAACCCTAACCCTAACCCTAACCCTAACCCTAACCCTAACCCTAACCCTAACCCTAACCCTAACCCTAACCCTAACCCTAACCCTAACCCTAACCCTAACCCTAACCCTAACCCTAACCCTAACCCTAACCCTAACCCTAACCCTAACCCTAACCCTAACCCTAACCCTAACCCTAACCCTAACCCTAACCCTAACCCTAACCCTAACCCTAACCCTAACCCTAACCCTAACCCTAACCCTAACCCTAACCCTAACCCTAACCCTAACCCTAACCCTAACCCTAACCCTAACCCTAACCCTAACCCTAACCCTAACCCTAACCCTAACCCTAACCCTAACCCTAACCCTAACCCTAACCCTAACCCTAACCCTAACCCTAACCCTAACCCTAACCCTAACCCTAACCCTAACCCTAACCCTAACCCTAACCCTAACCCTAACCCTAACCCTAACCCTAACCCTAACCCTAACCCTAACCCTAACCCTAACCCTAACCCTAACCCTAACCCTAACCCTAACCCTAACCCTAACCCTAACCCTAACCCTAACCCTAACCCTAACCCTAACCCTAACCCTAACCCTAACCCTAACCCTAACCCTAACCCTAACCCTAACCCTAACCCTAACCCTAACCCTAACCCTAACCCTAACCCTAACCCTAACCCTAACCCTAACCCTAACCCTAACCCTAACCCTAACCCTAACCCTAACCCTAACCCTAACCCTAACCCTAACCCTAACCCTAACCCTAACCCTAACCCTAACCCTAACCCTAACCCTAACCCTAACCCTAACCCTAACCCTAACCCTAACCCTAACCCTAACCCTAACCCTAACCCTAACCCTAACCCTAACCCTAACCCTAACCCTAACCCTAACCCTAACCCTAACCCTAACCCTAACCCTAACCCTAACCCTAACCCTAACCCTAACCCTAACCCTAACCCTAACCCTAACCCTAACCCTAACCCTAACCCTAACCCTAACCCTAACCCTAACCCTAACCCTAACCCTAACCCTAACCCTAACCCTAACCCTAACCCTAACCCTAACCCTAACCCTAACCCTAACCCTAACCCTAACCCTAACCCTAACCCTAACCCTAACCCTAACCCTAACCCTAACCCTAACCCTAACCCTAACCCTAACCCTAACCCTAACCCTAACCCTAACCCTAACCCTAACCCTAACCCTAACCCTAACCCTAACCCTAACCCTAACCCTAACCCTAACCCTAACCCTAACCCTAACCCTAACCCTAACCCTAACCCTAACCCTAACCCTAACCCTAACCCTAACCCTAACCCTAACCCTAACCCTAACCCTAACCCTAACCCTAACCCTAACCCTAACCCTAACCCTAACCCTAACCCTAACCCTAACCCTAACCCTAACCCTAACCCTAACCCTAACCCTAACCCTAACCCTAACCCTAACCCTAACCCTAACCCTAACCCTAACCCTAACCCTAACCCTAACCCTAACCCTAACCCTAACCCTAACCCTAACCCTAACCCTAACCCTAACCCTAACCCTAACCCTAACCCTAACCCTAACCCTAACCCTAACCCTAACCCTAACCCTAACCCTAACCCTAACCCTAACCCTAACCCTAACCCTAACCCTAACCCTAACCCTAACCCTAACCCTAACCCTAACCCTAACCCTAACCCTAACCCTAACCCTAACCCTAACCCTAACCCTAACCCTAACCCTAACCCTAACCCTAACCCTAACCCTAACCCTAACCCTAACCCTAACCCTAACCCTAACCCTAACCCTAACCCTAACCCTAACCCTAACCCTAACCCTAACCCTAACCCTAACCCTAACCCTAACCCTAACCCTAACCCTAACCCTAACCCTAACCCTAACCCTAACCCTAACCCTAACCCTAACCCTAACCCTAACCCTAACCCTAACCCTAACCCTAACCCTAACCCTAACCCTAACCCTAACCCTAACCCTAACCCTAACCCTAACCCTAACCCTAACCCTAACCCTAACCCTAACCCTAACCCTAACCCTAACCCTAACCCTAACCCTAACCCTAACCCTAACCCTAACCCTAACCCTAACCCTAACCCTAACCCTAACCCTAACCCTAACCCTAACCCTAACCCTAACCCTAACCCTAACCCTAACCCTAACCCTAACCCTAACCCTAACCCTAACCCTAACCCTAACCCTAACCCTAACCCTAACCCTAACCCTAACCCTAACCCTAACCCTAACCCTAACCCTAACCCTAACCCTAACCCTAACCCTAACCCTAACCCTAACCCTAACCCTAACCCTAACCCTAACCCTAACCCTAACCCTAACCCTAACCCTAACCCTAACCCTAACCCTAACCCTAACCCTAACCCTAACCCTAACCCTAACCCTAACCCTAACCCTAACCCTAACCCTAACCCTAACCCTAACCCTAACCCTAACCCTAACCCTAACCCTAACCCTAACCCTAACCCTAACCCTAACCCTAACCCTAACCCTAACCCTAACCCTAACCCTAACCCTAACCCTAACCCTAACCCTAACCCTAACCCTAACCCTAACCCTAACCCTAACCCTAACCCTAACCCTAACCCTAACCCTAACCCTAACCCTAACCCTAACCCTAACCCTAACCCTAACCCTAACCCTAACCCTAACCCTAACCCTAACCCTAACCCTAACCCTAACCCTAACCCTAACCCTAACCCTAACCCTAACCCTAACCCTAACCCTAACCCTAACCCTAACCCTAACCCTAACCCTAACCCTAACCCTAACCCTAACCCTAACCCTAACCCTAACCCTAACCCTAACCCTAACCCTAACCCTAACCCTAACCCTAACCCTAACCCTAACCCTAACCCTAACCCTAACCCTAACCCTAACCCTAACCCTAACCCTAACCCTAACCCTAACCCTAACCCTAACCCTAACCCTAACCCTAACCCTAACCCTAACCCTAACCCTAACCCTAACCCTAACCCTAACCCTAACCCTAACCCTAACCCTAACCCTAACCCTAACCCTAACCCTAACCCTAACCCTAACCCTAACCCTAACCCTAACCCTAACCCTAACCCTAACCCTAACCCTAACCCTAACCCTAACCCTAACCCTAACCCTAACCCTAACCCTAACCCTAACCCTAACCCTAACCCTAACCCTAACCCTAACCCTAACCCTAACCCTAACCCTAACCCTAACCCTAACCCTAACCCTAACCCTAACCCTAACCCTAACCCTAACCCTAACCCTAACCCTAACCCTAACCCTAACCCTAACCCTAACCCTAACCCTAACCCTAACCCTAACCCTAACCCTAACCCTAACCCTAACCCTAACCCTAACCCTAACCCTAACCCTAACCCTAACCCTAACCCTAACCCTAACCCTAACCCTAACCCTAACCCTAACCCTAACCCTAACCCTAACCCTAACCCTAACCCTAACCCTAACCCTAACCCTAACCCTAACCCTAACCCTAACCCTAACCCTAACCCTAACCCTAACCCTAACCCTAACCCTAACCCTAACCCTAACCCTAACCCTAACCCTAACCCTAACCCTAACCCTAACCCTAACCCTAACCCTAACCCTAACCCTAACCCTAACCCTAACCCTAACCCTAACCCTAACCCTAACCCTAACCCTAACCCTAACCCTAACCCTAACCCTAACCCTAACCCTAACCCTAACCCTAACCCTAACCCTAACCCTAACCCTAACCCTAACCCTAACCCTAACCCTAACCCTAACCCTAACCCTAACCCTAACCCTAACCCTAACCCTAACCCTAACCCTAACCCTAACCCTAACCCTAACCCTAACCCTAACCCTAACCCTAACCCTAACCCTAACCCTAACCCTAACCCTAACCCTAACCCTAACCCTAACCCTAACCCTAACCCTAACCCTAACCCTAACCCTAACCCTAACCCTAACCCTAACCCTAACCCTAACCCTAACCCTAACCCTAACCCTAACCCTAACCCTAACCCTAACCCTAACCCTAACCCTAACCCTAACCCTAACCCTAACCCTAACCCTAACCCTAACCCTAACCCTAACCCTAACCCTAACCCTAACCCTAACCCTAACCCTAACCCTAACCCTAACCCTAACCCTAACCCTAACCCTAACCCTAACCCTAACCCTAACCCTAACCCTAACCCTAACCCTAACCCTAACCCTAACCCTAACCCTAACCCTAACCCTAACCCTAACCCTAACCCTAACCCTAACCCTAACCCTAACCCTAACCCTAACCCTAACCCTAACCCTAACCCTAACCCTAACCCTAACCCTAACCCTAACCCTAACCCTAACCCTAACCCTAACCCTAACCCTAACCCTAACCCTAACCCTAACCCTAACCCTAACCCTAACCCTAACCCTAACCCTAACCCTAACCCTAACCCTAACCCTAACCCTAACCCTAACCCTAACCCTAACCCTAACCCTAACCCTAACCCTAACCCTAACCCTAACCCTAACCCTAACCCTAACCCTAACCCTAACCCTAACCCTAACCCTAACCCTAACCCTAACCCTAACCCTAACCCTAACCCTAACCCTAACCCTAACCCTAACCCTAACCCTAACCCTAACCCTAACCCTAACCCTAACCCTAACCCTAACCCTAACCCTAACCCTAACCCTAACCCTAACCCTAACCCTAACCCTAACCCTAACCCTAACCCTAACCCTAACCCTAACCCTAACCCTAACCCTAACCCTAACCCTAACCCTAACCCTAACCCTAACCCTAACCCTAACCCTAACCCTAACCCTAACCCTAACCCTAACCCTAACCCTAACCCTAACCCTAACCCTAACCCTAACCCTAACCCTAACCCTAACCCTAACCCTAACCCTAACCCTAACCCTAACCCTAACCCTAACCCTAACCCTAACCCTAACCCTAACCCTAACCCTAACCCTAACCCTAACCCTAACCCTAACCCTAACCCTAACCCTAACCCTAACCCTAACCCTAACCCTAACCCTAACCCTAACCCTAACCCTAACCCTAACCCTAACCCTAACCCTAACCCTAACCCTAACCCTAACCCTAACCCTAACCCTAACCCTAACCCTAACCCTAACCCTAACCCTAACCCTAACCCTAACCCTAACCCTAACCCTAACCCTAACCCTAACCCTAACCCTAACCCTAACCCTAACCCTAACCCTAACCCTAACCCTAACCCTAACCCTAACC